>NJCR01002188.1:0-42506 GCA_002234235.1 Fusarium hostae | reverse complement strand
TATCGATTGGATCAGGGCATTAAATCAACCACCAAAACAAACAAAGATCCATAGCCTCAACATTCTGTTAAATGTTAAATTCAGCCGAGACCGTAGAGGCCGGCGTCACGATAGCAACACGCCTTTTGAGTTGGAAGAGAAATCCGCATTTATTGATACTTCTTCCTTCTTTTCGGGTTTGATCCTGTCGCATTGAATCCATGTCTGCTTGCGTTTGTCCTCATAATCGGATGTCTTAGGGCCTCAAAGCCACAAAGACCCTAGCAAAGACCAGATAAGCCGACCTCGACCATCCCTGCCACCTCGCGTGAGCCGTACCATTGATAACTTTGAGCGGCCGCTTGTTAATGAGCGGAATGACTGTTTATGGAGGTCACGATAGTTGCTTGTTGGTCTGGATTCAAGTAAGCCACTCTGGCTTTACGCCATATTGTTTCACAAGAGCTTCCGGTCAAGAGAAAGCGGCTGTGTAAATAGATGCGCCCATTAACTCCTCAGGCAGAGGCTCTGGGCCCTGCGTGCTTGACGTCAACGGCTGGTTCACGGACAGGCGGGGCGGGAACAGCGTCCACTTGCCGCTTCGGGGTGATGGTGCCTTCCCCGCAAATGGACGACGAGCAGTGGGTCTGAGCAGTCGATACTTCTGCAGTCACGGTTCGTTACAGCGGCTGAATGGTCCGAATACTGTACTTCCCTGCCCAAGGAACCTAATATATTTTAGTGATTGCAATGCCTTAACCGTCAGCAGGTTCAGACACGTTTGCAGCCCTTGGTAAGCTCTACCTTACTGGGTTGTGGACTAAGGTCTCTGAGTGAATCTGAATACAATGCGACAAGACACAACAGGCTTTCAACACGAGTCACAACTGTCCGTCGTGTTACAGTTTCACAGCGTCACCAAACAAGCCCCTCCTCTAGCTCTAGCTCTTTCACAATCATCAATCCAATTGTATCTCGTCTTACACTGGCTGTTTCTCTCCATGTCCCCTCTTTTTCTTAGGCCATGTCCTCTCCACTCCCCCCAACTTTACAGTGTCTCCACTTCCATTAGTGCCTTCCCCCGGGCGGCCTTTATTGAACCGCAGGCCGTCCCTGACCAAACAAGGCCCCATCTCGTGTCGTCGTTCGTCGTTTCCGTTCCGTCCATCCAGTGTGTTTTAAGGTCTTGGGTTCCCCTCATGTAGCTCGTCATCTTTTCTCTTCATTCTTCAGTTTCACATTATTCATATTCAGTTTACAGCAGTTTACGCTCGCATTCAATACAATTTTCACAGTGTTAGTCACTACTGTCTCACTTCAAGAACCGACAGCTTCGGTTTCCAGCCTTACATCACGCACCGTGCCTTTTTGAACTGTTCCAATAGCAGCCCCGGGATTGTCACCTGGGTGCTCGCCCTCAATCATACTTGTAAGTAGATAGCATCTGCAACATGTTTGGCATTCGCAACCAGCATGTGCCGTTACTTGACTCACTTACACGGTACTGACATAAATCAGCTCATTTTAGGTCATCCATAGCTCTAGTTCAGCATGCTAGCGGCAACACGCATCTGGACAAGTGAACGACTTGTCCAGTCTCGCACTGGCACTGCGAATGTTCTACGTTCTACCGTTTCGTTACAGTCGAAATGCGAGCAATGCAGACACTATTCCCCCGCCGTGTCATCTTCGACCTCTTCTGAGTTCCGAAATAGACGTCGACGTAGTTCAGTCAGGTTCCAGCAACCTGCATCGCTGAATCGCAGCATTTCTTGGGAAACCAAGTCCAAAGCTGCTGCCAAGAGGGCTGCAAAAGGTTTCAATCGATCCGCCGATGCCTCAAAGTTTCCTACCATTGATCAAGTTACGACCTGGGCCGGTGACCTATTTGGTATCCGACCAGGAGCGAATATTGAAGATGTGGAGCGAAGTGCTATTGAGCACTTGTTTCGAGGTGATAGCAAGGCCAACATTCGCAGGGCTACTCTTACCAATGCTCACCACTTCAGTCGTGCAAGTGCAAGTGCGGCAAGCTCGAAAAACACTCTCTTCTCTGCTGTTCACGGAGAAGATGCTACTTTCATCGATCCTATAACAAACCGCCGGGTGTCAAAGTCTACAATGGCCGGAACAGCAGCTCGATACGAAGACCAACGAGACTACAAGCCAACTGACTTCGTTGATGTGTCTGTCGAGGCTGACTCGACTCCCAAGTATAACGACTTGGACAAGTACAAACCTACCGTCGACACTGAGACCAAGCAGCCAGATCAACCCAAGTACGACGATCTTGATAAGTATGAACCGGTAATCGATGAGAGGCCTCAAGAGAGGTCTACCGAATACGATGATTTGGACAAGTACGGCCCTGTCAAGTACAATGAGCCTAATGGAAAGCGACCTACTACAGCCGAAGAGGATTCTAAGCAGTACAAAGATCTTGACAAATACTCCTCTGCGAACCTGGACGACCCGCAAGCCAAACATCAATTGACCGCTGAAGAGCAATCCAAGGTCTATGATGATTTGGATCAGTACAAGCCAGTCTACCACAACGAGCCTGATGGAAAAAGGCCACAGAATGCTGAGGAACTTTCCAAGAACTACGCCGATCTGCATATGTATGACAGAGGTGTGTATTGGAACGAACCCGATGGCCTGCGTGAGCCCACGCCTGAGGAACGTTCCAAGAACTACAAAGATCTTCATTTGTACAAACCTGTTGAATGGAATGAGCCCGACGGTCTGCGTCGTCTGACGCCTGAGGAGGAGTCTAAGCAGTACAAGGATTTAGATCAATACAAAGATCCTTTTGAAGCCAGTAAGTCGGTTTTGAAGGCCCACGAGAAGGCGCAGATGGATCGTACCATGCGAGGCAAGCCCGTAGCACCGAAGGTCGATGCTCCCGTCGAGGACTTTGCAAGCAAGTATGATGACCTTCACAAGTATGGTCCTTACCACTGGAACGAGCCAGATGGTCTCAGAGAGCCTACCCCTGAGGAGTTGTCCAAGAATTATGACGACCTTCACTTATACCGCGGTGGCTTCAAGTGGAATGAGCCTGATGGTTTGCGACCGTTGACGGCAGAGGAGGAGTCAAAGCGTTACAAAGACGTTCATAAGTACGCTGCTCGTGACTTATCACCCCCTGTCGAGCGAGTCCATCCTGAAGAGGCTTCCAAGGTGTACAAGGATCTCCCTGCCTACCGTAAATTCGAGAACGCGGATGATCCTATACCACGTATCCATCCTGAGGTTGCTTCGAAGAAGTATGCTGACTTGGGTGCGTATGGTTCTTTCGAGAATGGCGACCCCCACACAGAGCGCATTCACCCGGAAGTGGCATCAAAGCAGTACAAGGATCTACACAAGTATCCATCAGCTGGCTTTGACGACATCATCCAGGCGGTGCATCCTGAGGAGCGGAGCAAGAATTACACAGATCTTGGCAGTTACAGGCACTCCGAGTTTGCTTCTCAGGCTCAGGGCTATCCTGTTCAGCCCGAGGAGGCCTCCAAGGTCTTCCAGGACCTGCGCAAGTACACAGGAGTTCGTCCCAACGAGCCCACCGGCAAGATGTCGGTCCCTCTGGATGAAGTCGCCCACGGCCTCCGAGAGTTCGATTCCAAGGCAGGTTCCCAAGATTCCCCGGATTCAGCATTATATACTTATTCTCGATCCCCGAACAGGTCTTCACCCGGCTCTACGGAAACTAATATGGACCCTTCCGGCCCTGAAAGTGCCGATGCCATCCGAGCTGCAGTCCTTCGCAGAGCCCAAGAAAGCAGTCAACGAGCCAAGAACCAAGATCTGTCTAGCAACAAAGGTCAACAGGTCAAGACGGTGCATGTTTCCAAACTTACGGGGAACTATGCACGAGACTTTCCCGAGGATTTTGCCAGGTCCTGGAGCAGGGACAATTCATCATCCAAGTCGGTACTGCTTCCCAATAACATTTCAGGAACATCACCACCGGTGAAAGAAACCTCAAGCGCTATGGAGGATGATGTTGAGCCCGGATCTATGGACGAGAGCTTTCCTGTGGATGACACAAGATTAAAAACGGCACTAGATCGCTATGCGGCCAAGAGGATTAAGGACCTGTATTCGCGCGAACCTCAGGGCCTGCAGACAAGTTATTCCGAAGAGTGTGGGCGCCCAACAATGCCTGCCATGGAGAAACATTACACACCTAAAGAGTCTACGACAAAGACATCAGAGAAGATGCCCAACATGGCTTCATACAAGATTGTCGCTTTTGACCCAGTTTCGAGAGTGATGAGCGTGGCGGAAGCCAATTCCGCAGTCGGCGCTAGCGACAACCCAATGACTATTCCTGATGCTCTTGTCAAGCTGGTGGACCCTGCCAAGTTTCTGCCTTACTTCAAATCACTTCAGAAGGAAGGCTACGAAGTAGTGTCGGGAAGCGGGCAGATGTTGATCTTTCGCAAAATGCAGTCAGCCGATGAAATGGTTAGTCGAGGTGGAAGCTCTCCCACCTCTGACAGCATTTACAAGATTTGGACTGATGGTCATTGCCGGGGATTTAAGCGGTTCTCAGCTCGGCGATCGATGAATTCTAAGACGAAGAAGTCGACCAAGAAGAGAAGCATTGGGCGCAAGATTCTGGTGGGAACTGGTGTGGTTGCAGGTTCGGCCTACGCAGCGGCCCTGTTAACGAAGTCTTTGAGTACTAGAAGTCCTGATGTGAAGCCGCAGAACTAGAGGATACGATGGGATACGGAATTAGCTCGAACGACACTGCCTTTTATGTGGTAGGATAGGAGTTTTGCAAAGGTTCAGTTTTAAGGTATATGACGAGAGATTGCTTCGGAGTTTGGTATTGGGATTGCAGCGATTGGGCTTGAGGATGTCTCAGTCATCCCCCAGCGTTTATGATATGACAGCCTGTTTTCTTTGTTGGTTGGAAGTTTACATGTGGGACGCATTCAGCGGAGCATGATAACACGGAGCTACGGAGTCAAGATACCTCGGCACATCAATTTGCATCATTCGATAGCTATGATTACAATGACATTCGTTTATAAAGCAATCGTGATCATTCTTGGGCTGTTCCTTTTGGTAGCCAATCTGTAGTGTACAATGTCCGTGACCTTTTTGCATCCTTGTGTTTTCCATGTCCTTTCCCTTGAAGCCTTCCGTACAATTACAATTTCCCTTTTGCCCTTATCCCGACATTTCTGATCTAAGAGCCCTCTCGCTCTGTAAATCCAGGACCTGTAGCTACCTGCCCAATCTTGTTCATGTGCATCTCATGCTTCTGCTCCTCTGGGCTCCAGCTCTGTCGTCGCTGGATCGAGGGCGTCCAGCTATTCGTGTGGCGCATGCATCGGTCGGCACCGGCTTGGGCGGATGGAGAAGTTGGAGCTGCGGATGTCGATGTCAGCTTGTGCAGAATTGGAAGCGTGTAGGTTGTAGTACCTTCTGAGGGAGGGGTTGTGTGGGATGTTGAGATGGCTGTTGGTTGACGATCCATTGTGATTATTAATTGAGGAGTTGTAGATGTAGGTTGGTGATGTTGAGGTGAATGTTGATATAGAGGTTTGTTGGTATGTGAGTTGCTGTAGCTTCAATCAGTATGTCTTACATCCCATAACCCTTCAGCGCACTTACCCTCAATAACAATAAAGTCAATTAATTCTTCAAGTTATGGTAGCCAAGTTTAACTTTCTTACTTGCAGCTTCCTTTCAATCAGGACCTTCTTGTCATATTTATACACGTTTCTTCCCGGAAGCATAATTAGATCATAAGAGAACCCCCTCTTCAGCTCAATCCCTACAAGCGTGACTCAAGCGTACATTTGAGCAAGCAAACGTGACTGATTGGACCCAAGCGTTCATTTGGGGTGACTGATTGGAGATACGGATGTAGATGATTGGATGTGGCGAATTGAATAGCCTGATGCATAAAGAGACACTGAGGCGTGATTATCTCGGGATTTTAGAGTTTTGATGGACGAGATCGGACCTCGGGATTTGGGTGTCGTGTGATGGTGGATATAATGCTGTGATGATGATAATTAATGCGGTGATAAGCAATTGATGCAGTGGTTCACAGATATACTACTGTGATTTGTAAGTATTCTTGGGTTGTATCATTGAATATGCATCTGTCTTTATTCGGTATTGTTTCTACAGGTCGATCCCCCGGGTAAAACAGAAATTGAGGTTCTGGAGTTACATCAAATGCATGTGGCATTCTCCGGGGTACCCCAATGTCCCTCGGTTAAGGGCTACAGGCCTCGTTCGTTGGTGGAATCATGCACGTAAAAGTCGAGGCCTTTAGTTGACCTCGTGATGCTCATCAGATCATCCACCAACTGGATCACTTCCTCACATAAGCAAACCAACTAACAGGGAAAATATTCCATTGCTTTGCTCTCATACAACATACCATACACACATTAAAAACAGGTACAAGAATACGCTACCACAAGCCCTTTCCTTTCTATATGCTCAACACAAGGCATATCGTCTTCCCTTTTTTAATAAACCCTTCCAACTCCATCATGCAGAAATAAAACTCAGACGCCGATGCTATGCAGTTTGCGAAACATGAGAGCTGTCATGGACAAGAAATATAAAAACATGGAAATAAAAATGGGGGTATACAGCAAAAACACAGACATCCACCGTTAAACAGGAAACTTTGAGAATCATGTAGTCATCTCTCGGAGTGAAGAATCGTATGTACGTGAAAAGACGAGTGGATCAAGGAGTCTTGGGTCGCTTCCAGTAGTATTGCTATTTTACAGTGTAAGTTTTGAGTCCAAATTGTGAAATGATGAATGTTACAAACCTTGTGTTGCTTGCGACAAGCGCGGAGACTGGGCTTGCGAATGCCATCGACCACTGCGGCACGACGCTGCTGGTCGTCGTCTTCCTCAGGGACGTAGTAGTACTCGCTCTCCAGGGGCTTGCCAGCGGCGTCCTTGCCCTGACGCTTGATGATGCCAATGCAGGGTGTGCTCTCAATAACATCGCGGAGATCGTCCTTGGAAATATCTCGCTTCTCCTCGGAGGGGAGGTGCGCCATGATGGTGGACAGAGGAGTTGAAGACAGGCGCGAGAAGGCGAGCTGGTTGATGACATGGTTACCAACAGCTGGGTTGGACTCGAAGGACATCCTGAAGATTTCCGGAGTGGGAGAAGACATTCGAGGAGGAGATGAGAGTGGAGACTCGGTTCTGGCTTGCTGCTTGCGAGGAGACTGAGGAGCAGCAGGAATCTGACGAGGAGCGAACAGATCGGAAGCAATGGCGCTGTGGAGAGGGTTGGCACGCTTGACACCCTTGAACACCTTGGGAGACTTTGTCGTTATCGAAGCCAACCGGCAGGAAATGTCGGCGCCAAAAGGCCCGAAAGAGTGCACGATAGGATCATTCTCCTCGTCAGGGTTGTGGTCCTCACCATCACTGACCTCACTGCTGAAGCTGGCAGTCACTTCGGTGCACATGCTGACATTGATGCTAGTAGGATCATGCCTGCGCTCAGGAAGCTCCGGCTCAGCATCATCTTCGTAGATTTCAATGTCACGCTGTCCGGGTAGCAGGGCCTGGAGGCGGCGGGAGCTAGACAGACTAGCAGGCGTGGGGCTCTCGGGAGAAGCAATACGAGAAGCGCGATGAGGAGGGGAAGACTGGAGAATGGCCTGGGCACGAGCCTGGCAGGGAGGAGAATCCCAAGTGGTGTCGGAGAGATGATCAAGAGCCCGCTTGGGCCATTGGACGAGAGCACGCGAGTTTTGCACGTCAATTATGATCTCGGAGCCCTCAGTTTCGCTGGTGAAGCTATCGCCCTTATACAGCTCCCAAGTACGACCCTGGCTATGCAACTTGAGACCATTCCAGCCATGGCAGACGATTTCGATCTTGCTGGGCTCAAGAGGACTCGCAGCAGCGACGAAGCGAGCCTTTACGTGGACACGGGAAACGAGGCGATCAGCGGAGATCTGATAGTGTGACGAGTTTGACGATCGGCCCATGATGAGGGTCTCGCCGTTTTCCGAGAGTTCGACAGCGGGGACGGCAGCGAGCGGGGCACGCTGGGAAGCGGTAGCGGACCGTTGAGGCGGGGAACTCGAGAGGATACCTGTACTCGACGTAGGAACAGGAGTAGGATATTTGAGGTGAGCTCGAGACGAAGAACGACCAGAACCAGAAATGGATCCGAGATTTTGTCGCTTCACGGGTCGAGGGAGGTTTGGAGATGATGATAGCGGCTCAAAGGGCGGGAGGAGACTCGGTGCTGAACGCTTGGAGCCGGCGAGGGAGTAGGGTTTCATTGTTGGTAGTGTTGGTTCGGCGGAGGAGCCCTTTCGTGGTGATGAACCTAGAGAGTCCATTTTTGTGTTTTGGATTTCGTGTAGAGTTGTATCGGTTCGTGGTGTTGTAGATCGAGGATTGAGGATTGAGGATCGAGGTCGAACTGGATCGCGTCCAGAAACGAAGGAGACTTGACCAGAAACACGCGTAAAATGCAAATGTCAAACTCTCTCAGAATTCGAAATCAAGATCGAATCTTTCTTTTCCTCCAATTTTCCTCCTTATCCTTGTTACGTCTCGCCAAAAGGCGTCGTGGTAGAAGATCTCTTGCTAGAACGATGACGACACGAAAGGCGGTCTAGTATCTCTCTTTAACAAGTGTACTTCCTTTTAAATCATAGGGTATAAAAGAATGAATCAGACAAATTATCGGTCCCAAAGACTCGACCAAGCGTGAAACCTTTCAACTTTTTTTTTTTTTGTATGTAGGAAGTAAACGTGCAGGTGGTGGTGAGATGTAAGAAAGGTCTCGTGTTGGGTAGCGGGTGGTATTTAAAGAGGCATGCTCCGCTTTACCCTCTTACGCGGGAACGCGGCGCTTCGCGAGCTCTCGTGGTTTTTTGGCGTTGGCGTTTTTACGGTGGTTGACAGCGCTGTAATTTAGTGAACCTGACAAGTTTTAGGTGCTTAACGCGGTCTTGGGTGGGGGCGCGTTGAGTGGTAATGTGGCGCCCGTGTTGGTGTATCGATAAGGATGACGTTCACTGGACGCGCTGAGTTATAGTGGCTGTGTTTTAGATCCTTGCTTGACATGTTTGATGTCTCATGCGTAACGAATCTTCTTTCCTTTTTTGTATATCCCTTTTATTACTGTCTCTAACTCAATATCTCCCTTCTTCAAGTGCACGTAATGAATACAGTTGTGAAGAAATGCCGTTGAGATTTTAACGGGACTGTTGTAAAAGCCAACCTCCTGTCTTGAGGTGTTCAACCTCAATTTCTTCAACACGTCTCCACCATTGAATCCATCGAGACTGGTCTCGCGTTTGGACACTGTTGACCAATCCCTTTTAATAAAAAGCATAAAAGAGTCTGGCTGGGATTATTTGCCTTGCTTTTTATTCGCTTTTGTGTTCGGTAGTTATGCAGGACATCCACCTTTGAAGATTCTTTCTAGGGTTTAGTGAGGCATGTCTTGTGCTTGGTTTCATGATGGACTTGGGACCGTGTGTAAGTTTGATGCATCGCGCTACATTGTTGAGTCAATGCTGCCATGTTTCGAGTTAAGATTTCACTTTAAGCCTGTGATCAGCTCCAATGGCCCGTTTGTTGTTCTGAAGCTTCAATTGAGGTCGCCAGAGTAAACACTACGCCAATCTATACGCCTCTTGCGTGGATCATGAAACGCCCACTCTGGTCATGCGCGGTGACTCAGTAATATTTACGGTACCTATCATTTCCTGACAAATATCGTCAATCGCGTCCATGTAGCATTTGACGAGCTCGTCAGAGGTTATCGGATCAGCCCTACGCCACAGATCGAGCTACGACACGGACGTACGCGACTTGATCCATACCATCACCAGAATACCCTATATCGTTTTTATATTCTAGAGAACTTCACAAAAACATATTAGAACTGGCATTCTTCGAACTTAAAATGGAAAAGATTACTTTTATTTCTTTCAATTGTGCCTAGAAAGACATTTTTCTTTGCGATTTTGCTGCCCTGGGCTCAACAATGAGCTGAGCTAGTCAACCGTCCAAGAGTTCGTGATAGCTTCACTTATTCTCCACAAGGACGACCGAAAACAGTATCGTTTAGCTCTCCCAACCTGAAGCTTGTCTCCTTGTTCCTAACCACACATTCAAAGGTTAGTTTCTCTAGGCTGATAAGTACTACCTCAGATGAAAAGTTACAGTGACATACGTCTCTGCTTGCACTCATCGCATTTTGAGGCATCAACCTCCTTCTGCTCGTGCTCGACTTTTCGGCGACAGTCTTTCGACTTCTTGTAGGCATCGCAGTAGGTGTCGTGGAAGTCGATGTCGACACAGTGGCCGCAGCCTCGGCACTTTGTTGTTGTGATATAGTGTTTACACATGTTTGATCTGGTGTTAGTTGAGGTTAAGGGTTTGGGTCTTAAATTGAGATGTTGATAATGATGCTGGTTTGAGATGTTAGCACTTGTTTGAGAGGGATGATGAGGTATCTTGGAGTGTTCTATGGGGAGAGACTGACTATATATACTTTCTTTGGGATGTGATGTTGTGAAGTTAATGTCATGAGGTGTCTAAGTCATCTCATGCTCACTCACCATGTATTAAACAATGAGTTCAGGTTACTATGCACTGTTCTTTTGTTCACTCATAAACAAAGGACATCAAGTGTATGTTAATACCCACTGTTCTCATGTTCATTCGTCACTCATCACATAATGAACAATGAATTAGTCTTGTCAATGGAGGCTCAAAGCAATTTGTGCGTCCAATGAGCAACTAATTTGGGATGAAAGTGATATCTTATTCTTTATCCGTAATTGCATTTCCGTCCGAAACAAACGGCTGAACTGCGATATGGTCCTGATACACTGCCATCATGCTTTGTTCCCGTACCCCCAACTACCACAACATCAGATCTCAGTTCAACTCGGGATCAGTCTCGCTGCAAAACACACACTCCTTCATGTACTGTTCAAACCGATCCTCATCATCAATAACAGGCGGCTCAGCCGTTCCCCGCGCCGCAAACTTGACAATTTTTCGTCGAGTCATCGCAATGATGATAGCCTGGTTGTAGCTCTTCAAAAGCCTCTGCTCCTGAAAGTTGTACATCTCCACCAGATCCTCCTTTAGATTCTTGACGATGAGACCTTCAGGCATCTGGATGTACTTCTTGTCCACAGGCTTGCCATCGGCGTCACACCAAAGAAAACCAGTCTTGTCGCCGTCGCGCTTCACCATGAGATAGGCTTTGGCGTTTTTCTTGCGGTTGGCGGATGGGACTTCGCCAGGGACATCCTCTTTGAAGTGGCCGACTTTGAGGGCGGAGTCGGAGAATTTGTAGACTGGCTCATGGGGCATGGGGACAGGGTCCGCGGAGGTCCAGGGGCGGCGACCATATGCGAGGTCTTGTTCAATGGCTTCAGTCATCGCCGGCATATCTTGGGGATTGTCAGACATGGTAATGCTGGTGAGGTCAGTATCTTGCTTTATCTTCTAAGCACAGTGACTTACGAGATGAGATGAGAGGTGTACCCCGAGAACTCTTCGTGAGTGTATGTAGCATGGGGAGATGGAAGTCTCACGTTGTTGAGGTGAGGTGAAGAGGGGAGGATAGCTTTCTCTGCTGTTGTCAGGGAGGCATCCTTGTTTTGATGCTCATCTCAATCAACCACGGCAATCTACATCACTGTCAAACACTGCAACGTCTCAGGAACAGTTTCTTCGCACAATTTGACTTACTCTTTCCCTATCACCCATTAACACTGTCACAGGAAAACAAGCCGTTTTGAACTAACATTAACGTGAATTCACTTTCTAGGTAATTAGGGCATATCTCATACATCATAAACCTGTTACCCCTCAACAAGAGTAACCTTTGTCTCCTCCTTCAAATCCCGACTGCTGAATCCAACACGAATAGTAAACTCTCCCTCAGGAATAAGCCACTTCTGAGAAATAATATCCCAGTAGCTGAGATCACGACGCATCAGCTCAAAGCTAACACTCTTGCTCGCACCAGCCTCGAGGAAAACCTTCTCAAAGCCACGGAGCTGCTTAGGTGGTGTACCAGCAGGAGCACTGTCGGGGAATGTGACGTAGAGCTGGGGAACAGTGGCGCCGTCGACTTTGCCCGTGTTGGAGACGGAGACGGTCACGTTGTAGATGGTCTCCCAGAGGGCGGGGTTGCCGCCGGGCTGGACGGGGAGATCTTCGGGTTGGGAGGTGATGTCGGAGGCGAGAGGCTCAGCGGAGATGTCGGAGATTTCGAAGGTGGAGTAGGAGAGGCCGAAACCGAATTCGTAGCGGACGGAGATGTTGTGAGCGTCGAAGTAGCGGTAGTCAATCTCGAGCTTCTCGTCGAACCAAGACTGCCAGTCCTCCTTGCCGGTGGTGTTGACGGCAGTGGTAGGAGGAGCGTTGTAATCGGTGCCGTTGAAGGCGATGGTGTAGGGAAGACGACCGGAGGGGTTGACGTCGCCGTAGAGGAGATCAACGAGAGAGTTACCAGACTCCTGACCAGGGAAATGGGCAGCGAGAATAGCGGTAACGTTGGGATGGTCAGCCCAAGGCAGAGTGTTGATACCAGAAGAGTGAGTGACGACGACAGTGTTGTTGCAGTACTTGGCAACAGACTCAACGACATCGTTGCCATCCCAGTCAACAGAGAGGTGCTCACGATCAGCAGCCTCCTCAGCCCAAGTCTT
The DNA here is from genome assembly GCA_002234235.1 of Fusarium hostae. Taxonomy (NCBI): domain Eukaryota; kingdom Fungi; phylum Ascomycota; class Sordariomycetes; order Hypocreales; family Nectriaceae; genus Fusarium; species Fusarium hostae. The sequence goes on along the minus strand of NJCR01002188.1, from coordinate 29,812 downwards.
CAAGAAAACAAGGCAGACATCAGGAGTAGCAGGGATCCAAAGATCAGTAACGTTGGTGGTAGCAATAAGGGTGTTGTTCATCCACTGCTGAACAAGGGTGCCATCCTGCTTAGCACGAGCATTGATAGCAGTAAGCGGCGAAACAAGGTATGTCAAACGACCAGTTCCAGAACCACCACCAGCGACAAGAGTGCCGAATTCGTAGTCCTTCTGGTTGTAGAAACCCTCGGTAATATCACCGGCATCGTTGCCAAAGACGGCAATGGACTTGGGCTTCTTGAGGGGGAGGGCGTTCTTCTCGTTCTTGAGAAGGACGGTGGACTCGGCGCCGTGCTTGCGGATCAAGTCACCGTGGTTACCGCGGACGTCACGGCTTCGCTCGCCGGTGAGGTTGAACTCGCGGAACCAGGTGCTCTTGGGGCTGAAAATATTGAGATCGCTGCTGGAGGGGTCGACGGAGGGATAGTCTTTGTCTTGGCCGAGCCAGAAGTAGGGAGTCATGATGCGGGTGATCATGTCGTTAACGCGAGTCTCATCGAGGGTACCGTTGTTGACAGCGCGGGTGAGGTTACCACCGAAGAAAGACTTGGTGAAGTACGTGCCATAAAAACCAATACCACCGGGCATGTCCATGTCGAGACCACTGTTGATGGCAGCAACACCGGCGTGGGTAGCACCCCAATCAGACATGACATAGCCCTGGAAGCCAAGCTCATCTCGCAAGATACCGTTCAGAACCTTTGAGTTCTGGCAGCCATAAGAGCCGTTAAGACGCTGGTACGAGCACATCATACTAGAAGCCTTAGCATGAACAGCATTGGCAAAAGGCCAGAGGTAAAGCTCATGCATAGTTCGATCATCCATGTTAGACGACAGAGCTTCCTTATCAACCTCACCAATATACCCATCCTGAACAAAAGTAGGGTTTCGCATGACCTCCTGCTCATTACCGATGAAGTGCTTCGCAGTAGCCTGAACACCAGCATCCTGATGTCCCATGATAGTCTCCTCCATCGCAACACCAGTGAGGTAAGGATCCGGCGAGAAGCCCTCCCAGTTACGACCAGAGTACGCCGAGCGTCCAAGAGGACCGGCGACAGGGCCGAGGAGGATGTGAGCACCCTTGGCTTTGAACTCCTGACCCATTGCGAGACCGCGCTGGTAGAGGAGGTCCTTGTCCCATGATGAAGCAGCGGATACACCAGCGGGGAAGACACTGGCGTAGTCTGCCACACGGATTGCGAGGGGGCCGTCGTGGAGACATAGGCCGTTGAAGTTGAGGCGGGGAATGGCGACGATGTTGCCGACGCAAGGACCTGGTGTTCCTGTGACCATGTCGGCCTTTTCCTCGAGTGTTAATTGGGAGACAAAGTCTTGAGCCTTGGCGAAGGCATCTTCCCAGCCCTTGCCAGTAGCATTGTCTAGAATGTCAGTACAGCTTCAACCTCAATTGATGGAGTTGATGAACATACTGGCAGGATAATGAGGCGAGTGGCCATATTGCCCAAGAATAGTGGTGTTCTTAGGCTGAATCCAGCTAAAAGCATCTTCAGAGCGATCACTCGAATCGTAGGCTTGAGCATTAACACCCACGGCCAAAAGACCCGAGACCAATACAGATCGAATGCTAGCCATTGTGAGAGATTAAAGATGAATGGGGCTCAGTGATGATGATCTTTTTTTGCATTTTGAGAGGCTATCAACTTCAACTTATATATTCCCAGCACCGGCTACACTTTCCCTCGGCCATCACCAGTCCAACCTCTCTTGCTACTACAGAATCTGCGTCATTGCAAAAATTCCAAGTGTTAGCGTCGGCTTCAATTACTCCCCCGCACAGAGGAAACGACTCACTAGCTCACATGAACGATGCGAACCCGTCGTGTGATGCCATTCCCAGTTTAACCTCCATCGGCGAACTTGAACTCCTACAAATCTACCGCAGCTTAGCCGCTGTGTCCAATGGAAAGATATTCCTGACTGTTGGTGATGGTGTCATGCCCCAGGTTTACCACTCCACAGAATGAATAATACGGCCGCTATTTGACCGAAGATCCGAAGTTCTCTCAGCGAAATTATACTGAGTTTGTCTGTGAGGTTAGCCTATTCATCTCAATTGCCAGGGATGTCTCTCAAGTCTGGGGGAGACACCTTCTTCCCCGCAATTCAAATCGGCCCTGTTGTGGACTTTCATGCTTCTTCCATGCAGAGAAATTAGGTAGCTTTTTAACGTTAATGGAGATCGGAACCAAAACAATACGAATTGTATACCTGAAAACAGGTGTAGATCCCACAGAAACCTTGGTTTCTTCCCTGTAACTGTCAGGATAAGGTTGAGTCTTTTTTTTCCCTTCCCCACGATACCACGATAATCGGGTTCTGTCAAAAGTTTTATCGACCCAGTACAGTGGCCCGGTGACGCCGATACGAGGCTTCGGTCCGGAGTCGTTACCATTCAGGCCATCATGACGGGACGAAATGTATTCTATCTGGGTTATAACGTTATCAACCACACGACAAGTCAACTGCTCTCACTAACATCTTCGTATTAGTTCCGCATCTCGGACGATATCTAAACTCCCGTTTATAATTGCCGTTGTGTTTTAATGCTGTTTTTAATCGGTGTATACTCGGCCATAGTATTCCAAAGGTGCATGACTTTATTCCCATTATGGATAGCCATGAACTGTCAATAGATGACTCAGGTTTATGTTTACATCCAAAAAGTCAATTGACTTTTACCAGTCTCGTGGTCATGCCTCTGGGTTACATTGAAGAAATCAGGGTTTTCTGACTCGATGAATTATTGCACCTCCGCATTTCTGAGTAAGGAAGTTGGTAGCGTTCATCGTTGGTCGGATGTGACGATGCTTTGAGTGTAGCCTCGGAATTGGCCATGAAGATCCCTGCTGGAAGAAATTGTTGGAGCCATTCTGCCAGACTTTCGGTGAGTGATGTAGTCCCCTAACGTTGAGATGAATTGTTGAAGCAATGGAGATGTGAGAGATAGAGCCGGTATCGCAGACTTATACGCCATCAGTAGTGAGTTTAAAGTGCTGACCTCGAAATATGGGGATCCAGGTAGGTAACAACTCACAATGCTTACTCTTCTCAACATTCAGAATCACATTTCATCAATACAATAACATAAAAAATATGAGTCAACAGAGAAAATCTGTTGCCTTTATTTAGTGGCAGCTACCATGAACATTAATGTGTGAACGAGCGTCCTTCAATGCTCTTCGTTCAGGGTAACCATCCTCCAAGCTCGCCTTACCCAATAAAATTTAGCCTTCGTTCCATCTCAAGCTTCCAGCTCGGCAACGGGAACTCCACCTCAAGTTAAACGTCCGGGGCTGGGCAATCTCCACTTCCAACCAATTGCCTTGCTTAACGGTCTTGGCCATCGCAACGCTTACAAAACTGCTTAGGAAAATAACGAGTTGTATCCTTTGGCTCTTCAAGACACGCTCGCTCTCCGTTGACTTGAATCGCAGGGTTCAGAGGACACTCTAAATTTTTCATCGACGGGTTTCGGGCTTAGATTACGCGTCACGGGGTTCAAGACAAGAGGACAGAAGGACTTGCTGGAGGTGTAGTCGACAAGGAGACGGCAGGAGTCGCATATGGTAGCGGTGCTGGATAATTGGCACATTTTGACGAGTTTGTTTGGTGAAGGTTGGGTCTGTGTTGCTTGGCGGTGAGGTGAGGTAACTTTTTGTGTCAGACTATCAATTGAGTATGTTTGTGGATGACGTGATGAGAATATACGTTGGTGGTTGAAGTAGGAAAACCCGTGGTTTTTATATGAAAGAAGAGTGAGGCTTTGTTCAATAGTTCATGGCTACCCAGGAACAACCGACCTGATCGCGTAAAAATCTTGGAGGAACGAATGTTTGGCCAGAACAAGGTAACTGAACACTTGGGTGGCTTGGCAGCGCACCCTTTTGTTCACAAGACCAAGTCAACGAACTCAACTCCAGCTTATAAGAATATCCTTGTTCATACAGAATATAACAACTGGAAACTCATCCTCTGACCAAACAAATCAACTGTCCGCCCTTCCTTTCCCCTTCGCTTTCCTCTTCGCTTCCCTGCACTGCAAACACTCATCCTCATGAACATAGACAGTATCATGTTTGGTAGTGGTAACGCAAACCCCCGGTTTCTTCTCCAGAAGATGAGCGCATTTCGTTTCTTCCACGGGCATGGAGACTAGATAGGAGCATTTCCTGCAGAGATAGCCTGTACTGTTGATAGTGCACATTTGGATTATTCGGTTGATGGAATGGGCAACAAAAGGGGAGTAAGTATCTTGATATAGAGAAGTTGAGAAGTGCATAGGAGAGAAGAAGTTGCTTTGCTATTTGTATAAAGTCCTTATCTTGAAGTGTTTCACCGAAGAACCGTCAAGTTACCGAACTCTCTGTGCTCTGTATCACAGACTGCGGGTACGTCATTTCACAAACCCTCAAGCCAAGACATACAACATCACTGAGACTTAAAGACAAGAGCCCAATGAATAATGATTTAAGTCGACAGAGACATATTTATCTTAGCTCCCAAAACCAAACCTCCAAAGCTTACGCTTAACCCCCCTCTGACCCTCTTTCTTCTTCTTAACGCAATCCTTGCAATTCTTCTGATCAGAATAAATAGTCGACGGCAGTGTCTTCTGCTTTACGCAAGCTCTGCCTGATTTCTTGGCAGAGTTACACTTCTCAGTTACGGTTTCATGATCGATGATATGGTCGCAGACTCGGCAGCGGTATTTGGTAAAGACTAGGTTGCACATGTTGAATGGTAGCTGTGGAAGAGATATGATAGGGGAGTAGGAGGCTTGAGTTACGGATTTATATATGCAAAACGACGTTGGAGGGTTTGAGTGTCACGGTGGCTTTTTCATCCTCTCGTCGGTGTCCAAATGTGTCACGGTGAGGGAAACGGGTTGAGTCAACATGTCAGACTTGTGCAATGTTTCACGGGCATGACTATCAATCAAAGTCGACAAATAGTATTGAGACTAGGACTCTGAAAATACTTCAATACCCAATCTGATCAAAGTCCTGGGTCGGTTTTCGATGCAGCCATAATTTCTCAAAAGCCGTAGGCCGCTTTCAACATGCAACTTTCATTCCTCCTTCGCCTCAGTCTTGCATTCCTTGTTCTCCTTAGCCTTAGCCTTGCACTTGGGGCACTTGGAGGCATCGATCAAAGTAGTAGTCTGCATAGTCTGCTTCTTGCATGGCTTTTCAACGTTGTTCGCCTCACTGCAAGGAGCTGTCCTTGGTACGGCGTCGAGATGGCCACATCTCTTGCAGACGAGCCGGGTGGTGTGAATGAAGCACATGGTTGAGTGCAGAGTTTGTCTGTAGCAGTGATGGGACTTCTGTTGAGTGTTGAGTGTAGAGTGAAGAGATAGATTGTGAGATGGATTGAAGAACTTGGAGATGGGATGGAGGTGGGTGCAGTGGTATTTATACTTGTAGCTCTGCTGGGAGCGTTTGTACCTTATTTATTCAAACATGGCACTTAATCACAATGATCATTGAGTCTTAACAGATGAAATAAATCGGCGTTTGTATAATCGGTTTGGACCGCAAAGACTCACAGGACTTTAGAGTCCCCCAACCGAAGCACTGAACAATCATTAAACTGTTCAGAAAATATCAAAAGCTTTCACTACGCCGTGGAAAGCAACAAACCCCTTTCCTAAACTAAATGACCGGTCCCTAATACCAAACGTAGCTATTTATTCTTGTGTTTTGCAGCTCTGCAAACTTTGCATCCCAACTCACTCTCCCGTTGCTCACCGCCGTCTTCATTACGCTTTAGGCACCGTTCCCTCCTCCTCGCCTTATTGCACTTTGTGGTCTGCATGTCTGTTCTAATATGGTTGCCGCATTTCTGGCACATTATTTTAATGTGGTAGACGATGCACATTGTGAAGAATACCACGAGTTGATCGTTTAGCGAAATAATTGTCGGTCTGGATTGTCTGAATGGGGTGTCGTTGTCCAGTGCTTGGGCACGTTTGTTTAATCTGGATGAAAGAGATGAGGGGCGAGGTTATATAGTCGTTTACCAGCTGCTAAACACTGGAATCACTGGGTGGGTAAGTCGGATGACATGAGGTGTTGTCGGTAATCACCACTGGTTCTTCGTGTGAGTAATGGCCAACATCAAACCTTTATCACGTTTCCACAGAAATGTTCAATCACGATGTTTGAATACCACAACCAACACTTCAGCGACTGGTATTTGGGTAGAATCAGTGAGAAGCCAGATAAGCCACTGAACTGGTTAACACGTTCGATAATATGGTAAGGCTTAGAAATTTGATATTCACTTACTTGCGTTTGAAAGAGTCACAGCAGCTGTCTGCTCATACGTATTTGCATGACCACTAAGTTCTGTGTGGTGATTATAAGCTCTTAGCCACAGGTCTCAACTGCAAATATCACATCTAGCTCACAACTTAGACATTATACCACAATGCCTGACTAATTGCTACAGCATGAATGCTAATAAGAAGATAACTTAAAATATGACTCTTCTGCCTCCCTTCCAGGGGTATAAGAAGCTCCAATGCATCCGCTAAGACGATCCAACTCAGCATTGCATGACCACAAACCCTGTGGCTGCTACTGCTAAAGAGTGTTTGATCTATATGTGTGTTTACTCCTTTGGGCACAATTAGAGTGAAGGGAACGTTGCAAAGTTAAGTATTGATTCTCATTTTCTTTTTGAATGTCACTAAAACGAATTTTACTGATAATTTGTTTAAAAGCCTTTCATTATTCCAGGTGCTTGTCTCAGTATATGGTTCCAAGAAATGACCTATCTTAGTAGCCTCCTGACAAGAGAAGCTAAGCTACTAGGTAGCCTATCTAATAGTATAAGTGCTATCAAAGCACAGGGCCCAACCGGCGACGCCTTCAGACACAGGACAGAAAACCCCTCTCACTTCTTCGAACCATTCTTCCCATCCTTCGAGCACTTAGGACAGTTGCTCGCGGAGACAGTCTTCCTAGCATATACGTTTTCCTGCTTGCATTTGGTGGTGCCGTACTTTTGACACTTGTCTCGCTTGAGGTTCGTGTCAACAGTCTTGCCGCAGCTCGAGCAGACCTGAGTGGCGTTGATCATATGACACATGGTGAATAGTATAGTAATGGAAAGTTGTTACTAATTTGTGGGTAGTAAGGCTAGGTTGTCAGTAGGGGCTAGATTGCGAGTTGGGAGGGAAGTTGGAGATTGAAAGGTGGGTTGAGTTGGTTTGAGAAAGGAGAGATGTGAGGCCGTATTTATAGTCGACTGCACGGGATGAACAGAGCCTGAGTGATGGTGAGGGTGTTCATGGAGAACGAGGGACACATTTCTGAACATGGAGACAGTAATTGTATGATGGCATTGTTGTGCTGAACAGGACTGATTCAGCTTGTGCGAAAGTTCTGAACGGATGGATACAAAGAGAACAATAGCATACATATCCTGAATCATTGGGTATATGCTATTCTGTGCTATGGTGGGATGAAAAGCGCCCGAGTTTGTTGTTTCGGTGATAGAGACTCGCAAATATCTTGGCCAAGGTCCAATGTGACTGAGAGGCTGGCTAGAAAAATGCAGAAAATTCGCCAGGGACCATAATACCTTTCCCAACAGCCAAGATGTCTTTGCAGCTAATCACCCATCTTTCTCCCTGCAACAGAACTTCTAATCTTCACTCCAAGCAAGCCTTTATTCCATGATTCGGTTCTGAGTTCTTATATCTTATTGGGTATAGAAACTGTAAAAGTCTGCATAGAGTTAATAAATGCCCATAGTAACTTTAGCGAATCACTCACATCAATCCCCCAACGATGTCTCTCAACGTCGACCGTACATAAGTCTCAGATGTCGCATAATAGTAGGTGTACTACCCTGCGGAGGCTGCGTCATGAAGGGCACCTGACTATCAGCCGGAAACGAGGAGCACAGGGTGCAAAGGGCGGGCTCGCACTTGAAGCTCAAGTTTACGTCGGTCTTTCCGCAGCGCTTGAACTGCAAGAAGAGCTCGCACTCTTTACACTCCATTTCTTCGTAGATCTCGTTGTTGCAGCGCATGCAGTAAAAGACTCGGGTTATGGCTAGGCACATGGTGGCGGTTGGTGATATAGTTGGCGTGGTGGTTTTTGATCTTTGGGGATGGGAAGGGAGAGGTTTAGAGCGATGTCGGAGAGACCGCTCGGCTGAGATTGGTAGAAGAAGATTCTGGACGTCTTTGTCGAGATTTTGTTGTTTAGGTGGAAGAAATGCATTGCAGCGTTTGACACTGCCGCCTGATCAAACAAGCAATATTAGATGGGCCAGCCACTGTCACCCAAAGCAAGGGATTTACAAGCAGTCACAGATCGATATAGTCCACGAGACATTATGTGAAATAAAGTCTCTAGCTACAGTACGCTAAAGGAAGATATTCCTGACAGCAATGCCTCCAGAGTGTTGGTCCTCGCTACCGCCTTGTGATAACCACTTCAATCGGAGGATACGGCTGATCGCGTGCCAAACACTCGTCGCAGGTCTCCTCTTGATTCCATAATGTCACTGGATATTCATTCCCGCACGATGCGAAGTGCCCGCTTCTCGTTTCGCTGGCCCTCTTGCATAATAGACCGTGTTTCTCAAAATTCCACCGGTTGTCGCAGACAGGGCACATGTAATGAATAGTTAGATCGTGGCACATTTTAAGACGCTGATTGATTTGGTTTTCGTTGTTTCCTTGTTCAATGGAATGTTGTTGGGTGTTTGAGATTGGATCAAAGAAATTATGCGGCTTGATGATAGGAGATGGCGGTATTTTATAGATAAGAGAAAATAGATGCGAACCACAGAGGATGAGAGAGTTGTTAGAATATATTTCTGAAGTTACTCAATGACCAATCTAAGACTGAAGACCAAAGCCGCCACCTGGAGATTCACTGCATATCTTTAGTCCAGATGATGGGATGTCGTTCTCAGAGCAAACTCTCGCCTATACCATTTACTGTTACAGAGCTAACATTCCACACGATACATAGTTAACAACCACCACCCGACAACCTTACACAAGCCAAATCATACAGATCCCATTGGGATCCTAACGATACCACGGGCCATAACCCATCGGGTTACCCGCCCCAGGATTATGTGGGTGCAACCGGGGGAGAAAGAAGTGCTCAGGACCAGGACGCTCCGGCTCCTCAGGATTTGCGCAGTTCCTACATATCTCCTGATAATTCCATATCATTTCTGAGTACGTGCTTCCGCACGACCCGAAGAATCCTGTTGAAGAACGGTAAGCTCGCTGACATCTCAGACCGTGTTTGTCAAAATCGATTCTGTTGCTGCACACTGAGCACATGTAATTGACTGTTACGTGGTAGCACATTGTGAGGGGAATGAGTCTTATTTAATTTTGAGTTTGGGGATAGATACACAAGTTGGGCAAGTTTGGAAATTTGCGGTCAGAGGTTAGAGGAGGAATGTAGACAGGAAAGATTTATAGCCATAGCTTGAGGGTGGTGACAGTGAATGACAAGTTTCATATGAAGCTTGGTGTCTCAGTGTTGAAGTCCAACGGGAGAGATATTCAGGAAAGGTCAGTTGAAGATGATATCCGTCGGTGGTTGTGAAAGAGTTGTAGTCGTGATGCTGTAGTCGCCAAGCCCATTCCTCCTCGGAGCAAGCAAACAATGAATCCTCCTCTACTGCACAAATATCCGACCATTCCTCAAGCCAACTGCCTCTTCGATTCACCGTCAAGAGTAACTTTGTTCCACTTCCTATCATCAGGCGGACACTGCTGACAATATTCCGACACACTCGCAACAATTCCATCATCCGTGTATCCACACGATCCCATAGACTTTGAATCCGTTTGTTGAGCAATCTGGCATATCTCCCATTCGTATGCCTTCTTGAAGCATGCGCTGCAGTACATGCAGTAAAAGTGCGTAAAATGTTCAGTGCACATGATGGATGTTTGTCAAGGCGCTGTGATTGGATAATTGGTGTTTGTGTGCACTTGTGACATAGAACCTCAGTGATTAGGAACAAAAGGAAGAACGCTGCGTTTTCTTGCGTTGGGTGGCTTACGAGGCTTTTTGAATCAGAGACTTGTAAGCAAACGAGGCTCGCGGTTAAAATACCAAGACCCTGAAAAGCCTCACTAGGCACCCATGCAGCAGGGGCATGATTCAGCTGCACAAAACAGGCAAATCATGTTTTATCAGCGACTTAGTTGCACGGAAGTTCCAGAAAGAGGCCTCTCCAATTACAAGGCTGCACGTGTATATGTGACTTTGGAGAGTCTGTGAATTCTGGCCCCCAATTGCGAAAACAGGGGTTTTGAAAGGGTCATTGGTATCGCGGCCAGCAGCACACGAATCAAGTTGTGCAATAGTTGTTTACCGTCCGTTAACGTGATGAGAATTAATCTATCACATGTCAGTTTTGGGTTGTTACTGTTGCACTGAGAGGAGTACAAGAGGAGTTACCAATGATCAGATGCGGACGACATGCTGCGCAACACCACGGCGCTCTCGTATGTCTGCACAGGATGACTTGAAATTTCCTCAAGTGGAAAAGGTGCCGCGAAGCTTGTTGCTGGTAAATGCAGCAATGTTCGCTTTACACAAAGAGTCCGAACAGCGTACGGCAGTACTGGTTGTCCGGCGACCAATATGGGTTACCAAAAGGTTGGACAAAGCAGTTCATCAAATTTAGTGGTACCGTGTTAGTGCATCAAATGTTAAAAGACCTCGGAGTGAGCCTGTCATACCCACTGAGAATTGATGTATCAGAGAGTTACTGAGAACAAGAAAATAATTCAAAGGATGCTTAGCGACTATTGCAAATTACCACAAAACGTAAATTATAGCCAGTGTTATAGAACATCAAGTCATCGAGTTCCATGGCACCCTGGCAAGTATGTTCGTGCCCCCAACAGAAGCGTCTCCGTTGCCTTGCCTATTGAGATGTTCGGGCGTTGGGCGGAAGAACAGCGCACCCTCCGAATATATATACCTGGTCCATGCAGCTGCAGCAACAGAAACAAGAAGCTGAAAGGCTACAGCTGCTCTCAGGAAGGAGTCGACAAACCGATACTACCGGCACCCGATACCATTTCTGTATATAATATACGCAGTAGAGCCATCGTCGCTTTATTGAACACAACCGTAACAACAAGATCAACGTCCCAGCATCTTGCCACTATATACCATTTTCTTGCATATTTTGGGCACCAGATCCAGAACCCAAACCATGTGTCGAGAGAATCACTTCCAGATGAAGTGTGAGATTTGCGACAATGACCTGGGAACCGATATGACCCTCGATCGTTGTGAGGCTGGCCATTTCTTTGAAAACTACGAACTTTGCCCAAATGGCGTTCAGAGTCTGTTAGAGTTCATCGAGGTAAAGTGTATGAAGTGTAGGAAGAAGGAGGAAGAGGCAATGGATGCTGACGAGTTGGCAGACATGTTGTTCGCACATATCTAGGCCTTGGAGTCTATTACAGGAAGGATGCGTCTGTGAATCTGTTCATTTAGCCGTTAGTGACAGCTTTCACTGTACACCTTTCAGTGTCAGATCAGTTTCTCAGTCACTCCTACCGCAACATGAGGCGTGTCTATAAAAGACAGCAAGGTTCCTGGCTAGACCTCTGACATGATCATATAATGTTTTACGTTGTTTCAGAAAGTCCAAAACAATACTCTATGCCTCACCATGTGCACATACACAACACTCAACACAAGTTGCATGATACGCCGGAGGGCGCTCGTCACAGCGGATGTGATCATGTGAAGGCTTTCTGCACGAATGCCAACGCTGGGGCTGAGACTTGTAACATTGGAATTATTAAAAAGAACAACGACAGTAAGGGGGAGTGCTAGATATGCAGGAGGGTCTGTGAATACAAAGGATATCCAGCATATCATCGGCACAGACGGCGCGTTGTATCGAGCCTGTTGCCCGACGGTACCTTTCTACATTTAAATTTGTTTAGGAGCTGAAATTCAGAAGTATGTATGTAAGAATTTAGTGTCAACCACCAGGCAAAGTGCAACAATCTTGCTGAGAGTTTCCTAGCTACCAACAAAACTATTTAACTGATTCAGGCCCGGGCATCATCGTGTCCATTTAAAACTACCAGAAATGAGAACTATTAACCCAAAAGACACTAAGAAACTCACAGCGCCATATCTATAAGCGTGTCCGCGTTGGAGAAAGGAGAGCTCCAGAGCAAGGGTGGAAACAGTAGTGACAACGGCACAGTAACCATTCTTAACACCCTCAAGCAACTGGTATCCAAGCGAAGGCCTCGAAGAAATCTGGGATATATCCCAAACTATAGCGAGGATTAGAGATCCTACCACGTTGGCGGCAAACGTCCCTAAGGGAAATATTGGAAGTTTGCCATTCAAATGGATTGCAAGATAAAATCTCGTAAATACCCCCAGAGGGGCAAAGGCCAAGGAGAATAGGACACTTCCGCGCCACTCATCATGTGGTGGATAGATGCACATAAGTATCGCTCCAATCCAACAGCCGCAGCCGAGAATGGTCGCAAGTCGGTCTACAACCTTGCGCATAAAGAGGTAGGGTATTGAGGGGATAATGTCTTCCGCCACTATGGCAATATGGGCACCCAGAAAGAGACCACCCAAAGAGACATTAACAGTCAATAAGATGACGGCTGCAAGTGCACAGAGCGAGAAACCTTTGTTCCGGTCCGATGTTGGCGCTGAAGGATTTTCAAGTTCGTTGCAAAGGGCGAGAAAAGATTCAAGAATGAATGTCGAGAAGGTTGTAAATGAGCCACAGAACCCGACGGAAAGGCCGATATAGAGAGGCAAGGTCTTTTTGACGCTCAGATGTGCCTTCTTTGCAACCTCAAGGTCTGTAAGTTCCGGATCTGTGGTCATATCATCTGAGGCTGTTCCACTGGTTTCCGGACTTTGGGTTTCCTTGTAGTATGTACCTCCTCCCCATTCATGGCGAAATAGCATGCGATCCTCCGCTAGGAACCCCATGATAAGACACCCAGCAAAATTAACCCACAGGGTTGGGAAGATGACTGGTGCCCCGGGATAGACGAGTAACGCTGTCATGCCTTCTCTGGCGAGCGTCCCCATGATGGAGAAGAAGATAAGATAGGAGTGGGTGTGAAATTTTGAAGTAAACGAGAGAGCTTTGCCATTTGGGTCGGTAGTAGGCAAGGGCCTATCGGGAACGCGAGCCTCTTCATCCTTACGTTCTATCTCCGTTTCTCGGGCGCGCTCTAGACTATTCCCACGATCAATTGAGCCGTCCGGATCTGCTACGGGAGCGATCGGTGCTATTTCGTCCAAGTCGTAATTCTCAACCGAACAATCGGGATTTTGATTTTCAAGCTCAGGACCAGGTTGAGGTCGTGTATCTCCAAGCATCGAGTCAGGGTGAAAATCCCCCGTAGGACGATGTCGAAGAAGAGCATCTTGTGGTTTCTGTACAGGCCATTCGGCAGCCATATTGTCATAACATGCGATACCGTTCTTCTGACTTGGAATATTCCTCGAGTCTGTGCGATCAAGAAGAAAAAAAGTCCAAGTTATATCATCGGTTCGAATCGTTGGAATTATATAAGGAAATATTAATGGAGAACTGTGACCAAGTGGCCTGGGGAGAAGTAGATCAGCTCACGGTGTAGGGAGCTTTTCATGGTAAGGTCGGTTAGCTCGGATATCCTGGATACGTGCACCGGGCTTGCTTGTTCAAGTTAGTCAAGTGTGAGCTTGATGTGTTATTTGTAGTCCAGATCTGTGGTTGAGAGCTTATAATCACCACACAAAACTTAGTTAGTGATTCACTATTCAAAAGTCGACAAGATGTGCTACTTTAGCCGTTGCAGCTGACCCCTCGGTCGTTCTTTGAGGCATACAGCACAAAATTTTTAGGACTTGTAGATTTATTTGATTGTCTGCACTAGTTCAAACCCACACGTTGCAAGCTTTGAGCAAGAAACTAAAACACTAGTTTTGAAGACGACCCCATGGAGACATTGGCAGGGAACCCAGTCATGCTCTGCCGCCTTCAAGTCCAGTTTCCATCTCCTTGAATTGTGTCAAAGAACTGCAATGACCAAGCCATGGAATCTATAATCTCGGCTGGCCAATTCTGTGGAGTTGACATGGCATCTGATAAGAATTCAGTGTTCTGGTCTTCCAGACCTAACAACTCTTGTGCGACTGGGCCTTCAGAAGATGAAGCTTGTTGAAGCGGCATTGAATTATCGGGTTGCCTCAAAGCTTGTTCGAATAGGACCGTGTCAGCCCCTCCCCCAGTCTGTTCTTGAATTCAGGTAAGACAGGCGTAATATAACCGGAGGGTGTTGTACTCACTTGGCCATTCTGATCCACACTGCTTTAGACCTTGAATCATGTTTCTCGCTATCCTTGCACTCTTCGAATTACTGCTAAGTGCCTCAAATATCTTTAGGCATGTTTCCGCATCATCGCGCAAACCTTCGCTATCGAATCCATTATGATCATCAGGTGGTTGTTGCGCAAAGATGCTCGACACAAGCAAGATGGATCCAGCACAGATCAGACAAGATATCATCTGCCACCAGGGGAACTCATGGACCAATTCCTGTTCGTCAGAAACGTGGTGGAGAAGACGAGCAGTCCCCTGGGCTTCATCAATGCATATCTTCTCGAAGACGGCAATCAGTGGCCAGTCTAACTGTGACAAGCTCATAGACGAGTCATCCCGCTGTCGTAAAAGAGGGTAACACAAATAGGGACGGTGGATGAGGGCTCGTAGATGATGGAATTTAATTGCAAGCATATTTCTCTGCAAGTTTACGTTAGCAATAGAGGCTCAGAGGACGAAGAAGTGTGGCCGACCTGTCGTCTAAAGGTATTGTTTTGGTCGAATGAGTGGCCCAAGTCGAATCGTAGCTTTCGAGGCAGGTTGAGTTTCCATTCGACAAGCCTGCGGTCGAGTGTCTGTGTGCTCAATATCATTTCTGGGGTAGGCCTCGCATGGGCTGGGCCATAAATATCGCGTAGCACGCAACCCACAATGCGGGAGAAGCCAATGACCGAAATGAAGTAATCACCTGCTGACGGGCCTTCTTCGGCGGGATCAATTGTGTTGGAAGTCCAATCAATCTCATCGTCAGCACGTCGAGACGGTAGTGCCACGCTACAATCCTCATCATGAATCGCTGTTGGTCTACCTAGTTGAAGAGATAGCAATCGATCAAGGACATAAATCGAGTACCATATCCTTCGTCTCCGTTCTAGCTCGGTCGCACTTCGAGACCTGAGATTCGGAGATTCAACATGCAACCCTATGCTTTGAGCTATACGGACTGCTTGTCCGAGCGTAGTCCAACAACTGTCGATGTATTAGACCATAATGTTCTATACTTCTGAACAACGAAACTGACCTGTCAGTCCTGGATACAGCTAGTAAATAGAAGCATTGCACGAGTAGTAGTGAGACTTGGTGAATAGAGTGATGACGCCTAGTCGCTGCAGTCAAGGCCATGGCACGCTGAAAGTAGTGCTCATGACGAGTTCGCGAATCCGAGTCTCGTCCAGGAAACGACGTATAATATGATCCAATGGCACAGATGACGTCTAATAACATGTGGTCAGCTTTTCCATGAATTCCCAGACGAAATATAGGAGAACTGACATAAGATAGCGAGATCAGTCGCGTTGTTCGGGATTCCGGCTTCCCCCGCTAGGCAAGCCGCCATGAAGGTAGACTCTGGAATGAAAGGATATGCGATATGAATTGTAGAAAAGTATACCTTGACAAGTTCTCTTGTTTCGACGGGTCCAGGGAGCACGGTAGGTGCATTGCTTCCAATATTAGTCGTCCAGACTTCCCCGTCTTGTTCGTAGCTGTCAAAACCTTGATCTAGATTAGACAAATCTCGGGTCTGTAGAAATCCCTTGACCAGATTGAAGAAGTGAACATCACTGACTTCTCCCAAGTATCGATGCTGATTCTGCGAGGATGTCAATTGGGATGCTCGATCCTGGTCACAAGGGGAAGCGGTGTCAGCGGCGCGAGTGTCAGTGAGTGAGGCGACTCGATCGAGGGCTCTCTTGACTCTATCTTTCACTTTATTGTGTGATTCTTTTGAGTCAAGGTTGTCCTGCTTCTTCCTAGATGAGAGTCGACGAACCAAGTCCTCGTAACCATCAATGGAATCTCGAAGCTCATCAATGGCCTCGAAGCTTGTCCCATCACAACCGTCATTTTCATTTAGGTCGTGACGCCTGGATGATGACCTGGTCTTAGCATAGAGACAAGTGAAGCCGTAACCCACACAGCGACTGCACTCAGGCTTCCGACCGTCGCACTGAACACAAATTAGTTTTGTCTAAGAATAGCGCGAGTGGGATTCGAAGTGCATGGGTACTGTACCTTGGCTTTCATCCTGCGACATGTCTGGCATGCCTGGGCTACCCGCCTACGCTTGAAGACGGGCTCTTCTCCCGTTATAGCCGCCATATTGCTCGGCTTGTGGATTTTCTGTTCGCCAGGAATGGGTAATTATGTTAACAAGTTCGGAAATGGTGGAAAGGCGGAGGTATAGGTCCCCATATAAACACCGTGCAGTTTGAGCCGGGTTTTCCGAAATATCCGGACTATCCGATAAAGAGTAGATCAGCCACATGACGTTGTCTTCAAACCTCATTTAACGGGGGCCCCATACCGCGTAGGCGTGTGGATTATGTCAACCACCAATTCGCATAGCCAGTAAAGTAGAAAAGAACACCTTTGCTAACTTGAAGACCATGTGAGGATGAGATAGGAAAAGGGAACCTGAATCTCTTGAGGTATTGCTGAAGTTAATGAAGCATATGTAGTATCTGAGTGAACATATGTCACCTTTCAGGCTGAGTAGAAATGATTAACCCCGGATAAGGAGAATGTCAGCCATTTAAACATGTGACGGGCAACTACAAAACACCCAAGTCACAAGTATCTCTATGGACAATCTCTCTTTTGAATATAGCAACAAAAACTCAAACAGACTTCGAATTTACAAGATGTGCTGGAAGACTATCATCGAGGAACGCTGCAAATGCTGCGATCATTTACTACGGACAGGATTTAAGCTTGACAAGTGCGCTGAGTATGAAGAGAAAGGGACCTGTGAGAATGGCATTAGGCAGCTGTCCCGGAGAGTAGAAGATGAGTGTAAGAAGTGTAAGGAGCTTCGGGAAGAATAGGCGTGCGGCGGCGCTCAATGCGTTGCGTAAAACGGGGAAGCGGTGGTGAATGAGGTACAGTTTGAAGTGAGATGTAGTCGAAGATGGTCATATGAGAACAACTGAAATCGTCTTCTACTCACGAGCACTTCTGGTAGCTGAACCTGATCACTTGTACATATCGGCGTGAACATCATACATACTGTCAAGCTATCACTGTAGTTGAGACCTGTGGCTGAAAGGGTATATTCACCACACATAACTTGGTCAATTTATCACAACACGGATAAGTGTAGTGCAAGTGATTAGCTCTACAATCGCTTGAGACTCATCTACACATAACCCATACACCCCCCCAGACTGGAGTCAGATTACCCAAAATCAACATCCTGCTTGCTACCTCTCGCTAAGTCACCACTATTACAACCGTCCTCCAACAATCCACCCAGATTTCAAGACCTCCCTGAAACTCCAGCAACATGTGCAGGTGGTATACTCCCGTCAAGCATTGCGATGATTGCCAGAGGGAAGAAATTGGACGGGCTAAATGTGAAGATTGTCCTGACCTAGTCCCTGGCCAAAAGTGTCCGAAGGTGCCTATTCGCATACACAATGTCTCTCATGATGTTTGCGAGAAGTGTCAAGAGAAGAGACGCCAGAGGAATCGTTCAGGACAATAATTGACGAGAAGTGAGCACATAGTTGCTCCAGTTACTCCAGCTCGTGATAATGGGGATAGGAGGTCTTTTATGTGGTGTCACTGGCCATTACGACCATCTTATCATAACGGAAAATACCTTCTTGGAAACAATAACTCAATGAATCAGTCATAACCCTGAAGCCAACGCGCTGCTCGCTTCAGTGGCCATGATTTATAGAGAGTGGGTTACAGTTGTGGTTATCACTGCGTTGAAAACATACAATCTCGCAATTGTCTATCCTCTCACCCCGTCTCGAAGAAAGACTCTAAGGAACGTCCGGTTGTAATCCCATCTGATGGGCAACACAAATTGTTGCCGAGATAATACATAGAACTCATGTTCATATATTCAGCTACACCTTTAAGGAAAGGACGCGATGTGCGCAGTAGCAATCTATGCTCAGCATTGCCATGATTGCGGCAACCATATCAATGACTAGAACAACTTAGAGAAATGCACAAGATGCTAAGAAAAGCTGTAAGGGAATTGTAACAACCAGTAAACAGCATAGTGGACAGAGATGTGCGAAGTGCATAGAGATGCTGGAAGAGATAAAAAGAAGGCTTCAGCGGGTAAACAGAATGACTAACTAGCCCGGAAGTCATACTTCGGATAGTTAAAATAATAATTAATACCACGTAAACTGTAAATGAAGCTGATATCAAGTGACTCAAGATATCCAACCGTGATCACTGCTGGAGAAAGTGCTGAACAATGCATGGCAGTGGCTGTCAGGGCAAACGAACTTCGCACAGGCCTTAGACTTTCACCGTTTGCTACCTATCGCGCCATATTCAATCACCGTTTCGGTGTGATGAAGGTAATCTTCTCCTTGTGACTTTATTTTCCTGCTTCATCTGAACAACCAAACTATCTGATTCTCGGATTCATCAAAGGTCAAGCCGCATCAAAACATCAGCATAACCATACCCAAGCAACACCCGCCGTGAAAGATAAACACCCGGCATCATATCTTCAGAGACTAACCCAAGCTATATCAGTAAGCAGTTGCCCCTTTCATCCAGCATTTATATCCGCACTCCGAGAAACTAACCCCAACCAGATCCCTCCAGTCCTCCGAAACCGGCAGAATGTGCGAGCAAGTCACAACAATCCGCCGTTGCAACACCTGCAGACAGTACAAGAGCAAAATCATCCACAACATCAACTGCGACAAAGTAACCATCTACAAACTCGGGCTATGTCGCAACGGAATGAGCTACCGCGACGTCACCGAAGACATGGAGTGCACTGATTGCTACACCAAGCGCGAGCGAGAAGTTGAGGCTGACAGGAAGAGACGATGGCTTGCGGCGTGGCCTGAGGCTGAGCCGGAGGTTGAGCATGAGAAGCATGATGAGGAGAAGGATGAGAAGGATGAGAAAGATGAGGACGATGCGAGTTTGGCGACGGATGATATGACGGTGAATAGTGAGGAGTCTTGGAATGTTGTTTGAGGGTGTGAAGGGCAGAAAGATTCGGGGAGATTTCGTTTCGGAGTATGGAATGATGATTATGTGGCGATATTAGGTAAAGGATAGGAAGTTACTCAGTTTGCATCCTGCAAGCTGTGAACAAGGAAAAGTCGTTACTGCACTCCAAACAAGCTGGTCCATACTCGTGTCTGATTGTTGCTTGGTTGTCAGGAATCTAGGGACAAGTCAACAGTGATAAAAACCATTTAGAGATACTTTTCCCTTCAATTCTAAAAAGCACTGTGAATATAAAATCTTCGCATCTTCTCACTCATCCTTGATTCTTCAACAGTTAGATAACTGTCACGGTTAGCCACGTGCTAGGAGGTATGCCAGGCTCTGTGTATAAATAGTAGAAACCCCTTCAGAGCCAAAACGAGGTTACTACTACCACTCTCCAACATCTATAAATCGTACTAAAAGCCCAAACAGACTGCAGAATACCGCTGTCAATTTTCTTCTCACCTTTCACTCCAACCAGAAATTTCGCAGGAAGCAAAGCGAGATATGTGTCTCAAAAGTACTAAATTCAACGAGTGCCACTGTGGATCCACGTGGGATGAGGTCATATCGTATACCACTTGTGCAGAAGTCGACACCGACAAACTGGGACAATGCAGCATCGGTTTTCAACTGATGGAGACAAGGATACCAGCTGAATGTAATGTTTGTAGAGAGGAGAGAGAGCGTAAAGAGAGGGAAGAACGAGAGAAGGTTAACGGTATTGGTGGAAGGAATGTTTCCTTTAAAGATGATATAGTAGAGATCCCATAGAATTGATATGTGACAAGGGATTTAGTGCAGACAGCCCTTAGAAATATAACGGCTCGAGAAGGCAAATCAGAAACTTCATACTAGGAAAACGACTGGGAGTTAATGTTGATATCCCTTGCTGCCTGATTATAAACCTTGTCATAGTTGTTGAACACTGTACTGCCCTTCTGGGTCGTTAGCCATGCAACAAAGAAGATCACTTGCTGTGTTACCTTGTCACTACTGTCTTGGACTTCGCCCTTCATCATTTGAAGAATCTTGGCTTTCACAACTTTGTATCCTTCGTTGTCGCGAGAGTCGAACTTGCAGATACCGATATGATTTGCTCTAAGAGGCAGTGTTTCGCCAATACCGGGATGTGAGGCCGATTTATCCTCAACGATCTATAAAATGTAAGCTTCAAATACACGGCAGTGCTCTTGAGAGATATGACATACCCGAATACCTCCAGTATCCAAAGTTTCAAAGAAAAAGACGATTTGAACCTTGCTTTCAGCATTGCTGTTTCGCTTCCTGACCACTTCCGGGAAAGCTTTGCCCAGCTCTTGGAGATCATGTGAATTTTCTTTCAGAGTCTTGAGGGTATTCTGATCAGTCTTCTTAACGACGTTGAAGATCTTTCGGACCAACTCTCCCCATTTGGCCGCATTTGATCCGGCAAAAGGGGTTCCGAGGAAAATCATGCCAGTCACATTTCTCGCCACAGCTTCGACATCATCGCCTTGAGCGTTCCTATCCCCAAGGACGATGGAAGTTGCACAGACTAGTCCGCCGAGACTGTGAGCTACAAGAATGATAGGCCGAGAACTAGAATCTGTGGAAGATCTCTGTTCCTGAACCAAGGAACATAGACTGCGAGCTTCATGGTCGAGGCTGCCCTGCGTGACTTCAGCAGAGTCTGAGTGAACGATGCTAGAATCATATCCGAAGCTCATAATGCGTGAGTTAGGGACATCTTCGGCGAGAAGCTCTTTAGGCCAGAGAACTCCGTCTCTTGACCATGTCTTCTCGCGGTGACCTCGGAGGCCGTGAACAAAAACTATGCTGGAGGGTGATTAGGAAGGGTTGGCTCGTCAGAGATTGGATTTGGGGGCGTACTCGACTTCAGGGGTTTCTCCCGTGTACCAGACATCGAGACCGTATTTCGCCATGGTATTGTCCCAAGTAACTTAGATAATCCTCTTCAAATTTAGTTAATATTTTTGTCTGGTATCCTAAAGATAATCATAAGGTTTTAGTATCTTTCCAACTTTCAATAAATGTTTTACTAGGATATTATAAGAATGATCATAAATGTACCAATATGTTGATAATTTTAGTAAATCTTTTCATAAGATGATCATAAACCCCCTAGGATCTATATGTCCTGATTAGATCCTATGTATATGGCTACCATAATGGCCACAAGGTTCAGGCAGATGGCCGGGGCTGAGCTCCCTCAACCAACAGCGCTGTGAGCCTGGTGCGGCTGAGTCTCTCTAGCGCGCACATATGAGGATCACCTGGCCTATCATGGATATCGTAGTGTCTCATTCTGGGTTGAAAATGACGACCTTGTTCCGTTTTAGCCGCTGTGGCGTATCAAGGCTGATCAGATTGGGGGAAGGAAGCCATTTATGCGCAGCTGCATCGGGCTTGCAAGGGTCTTGGAGGCCGCATTCCTCGTCTTCTCATTTGCGCATTTCATCTGTTGCAATCAAGATTCTTGAACCTACGAGTGCTGTATGGTCATTAAAGGTTTGCAGGCATGATTCTCTTGATTGGCAATTTGACCTTTCCCTCTTCTTATATACACACACACACACGTACCTTGCGAGGCATCAAGCGAAACATTTGAGCCCCTGTAAGTGACCATTACGAGTCCTTGATCGACATGGCCAGCACCGAGACTGGGCCCAGCACATTTCACAACAACGGCCCAGTGCAAAATCAGGCTGGACGAGACATATACTCAACAATCGTCGCACCGGGCCCTGAACTTCCCCACAACCTTTCCTTAGAAGAGCTTCGTCAATATGTCAGATCATCCGAGGAATCGCCGGACACTCGAAGACTCGCAGCTGCCCGATTAAAGGATAAGCTTGCTTGTCTCAAGGCAGCCGATGACTGGCTTCTTCAGCATTGTTACGTCAGAGAGAACCTCGAGATAGAGCGACTGTCAGGGGAGCGACTACCTCTTGAACAATGCTACATCAATCTCATAATTATCCCACATGCCAGGAAGCAAAATAATCCTTCCAGGCTCTCCAATCTCACACCCAACAATCGCGTCGCCAACCTCTCGCTGTTCCGACGCTTGAATGTTCAAGGCCCTGACGGTGGCGTCAAAGTCAAATTCCACGACATTTTCAGCACTGCGCGGACTCACGGCGCGGCTTCAAAACACTCCAAAAGGATCCTAATTCGGGGCCAAGCGGGGGTAGGAAAGACGACTTTCTGCAAGAAAGCTGTTCACGATTTTGTGCAGAATCAGGTTTGGAAGGAACATTTTGATCGCATTCTCTGGGTCCGACTGCGTAACCTGCTGTCGCGCAACGGAAGATACAACCTCAAGGAACTCTTTTGCGATGAATTATTTTCGCAGCACCCAAAATGTAGCGACCTTGCTGGAGCACTGCGAGATGCATGCACGGATCCCGGCGGGGGTAGAACACTATTCCTGCTCGACGGTCTGGATGAGATTTGGCACTTGTTACAGCCCGGCGATGACTTAGCACGGTTTGTCATATGCCTCCTCAACCAACCCAACGTGCTGGCACTATCACGCCCCTCTGTTCTCATTCGCTCCAGCATACTACCCTTTGACCTGGAACTCGAAATGATCGGTTTCGGGACAGATCAGGTGTACGAATACGTTAGGCACATGGAACCTGAAAAACACAAAGAGATTCAGTCATTCCTCTCATCTCGCCCACTCATCGAAGACCTCGTCCGTATCCCTATTCAACTCGATGCCCTTTGCTATGGTTGGGATCAAGTTCATAACAGGGGACCCGAAACTATGACCGACCTTTACCAGTCAATCGAAAGAGGCCTTTGGAGAAAGGATATCGTGCGCTTGGGAAAGTCAAAGAGTGGATCAGCTGTAACTGAGGACGACAAAGTATTTGACACAGAGGTTGAAGAGCTGATCGAAAACGAAACACGATTAATTGAACAACTTGCATTCACTGGATTGTGTAACAACATTGTCGAGTTCCAAGAAAAACATGTCAATATTATCTGCCGATACATCAGCACCCACTCCACCTTCGTCGATAAGACCTTACCGAAGCTTTCGTTTCTACGGACATCAGATTCATCAGTCGGAAAACCGAGTCGTACCTACCACTTTCTGCATCTAACTCTACAAGAATACTTCGCCGCCCGGTACTTCGTGCGCATTTGGCTGCAGAATAACAAGGCGGATCTTGTCTGCATCAACTTCGACCAAAATGCGAAATTGCATGGAACCGCCTCATCTCACATAGCCATGAAACCAAAGGACTTCTTTGCTCAAAACAAATACTCATGGCGCTACAACATCATGTGGCGTTTTGCTACTGGACTATTGCATTCAGGGAGGAACGGCTCCGATGAACTAGTGTTGCACTTTCTCCAGGCCATCGACACGAAGCCACTCGATCTAATAGGCGTAGCTCATCAGAGACTGACAATGCACTGCCTCGCGGAGCTGCGTCCTTCACTATCATCGGAAAGACTCAAAAATCACAGAAGCCGACTTGAAGCTCATTTGGTGAGATGGGTTACTTTCCAAGCTCAAAGCAGGAAGCTCAAAGAGGGTACATTAGCCGACGAACCCGAGTTCCCCAACAAGACACATTTGATGATGTTACAAAATGAGGATCCCGTCACCTTCCGAGCCGCATTGATGGCTTACAAGAAGAGGATGCGCTCTGGGTCTCGGGTTCCACTCGAATTCGTGCATGTCTTGACATGTCGGCTCAGAAAGGCTGATTTTGAGAAGACACAAAAGTATGGCGGAACTTTACTTGAGAATGATGTCTCTATGATCATAAAATCTCTCGGTCCGCCAGAATACTGGACAGAAAGTGTAAAACTTGCGTTAAGTCTAAGCCTTGAGAATCGGAACCCTTGGGTCGCATCTGGTATTCTCTCTGCTCTGAACGACTATCCAGAGATCATATCGACTTATATCGAAGCTATCTCTACCATTCTGGACTCTGATGATGCTGGTCTAAGATGGCGGACGATGGTAAGGTTGAGCGGACAGAAGAACCTTCCTCAATCGACTCTTGATCGCATGGCAAAGTTTCTTTGCAGACCAGAAGAGACGCGTCTCGCAAGAGAAAGAGTGCTTGACATTCTGACAGCTGAGTCTTACTGGACCAAATACCTGATTTTAAACGCAACAGAGCATGAAAGTGGTGAGAAACGTGGGGACGACTCAGTGGATCTTGTGCAGACTGGCCTGAAACTCGTCAAATACGGAGATCCAGAGAATGCGGCCATTGCAACTTTGGCACTTGGTTATCGAGACCAGCAACTACCGAGAAAGGCTATCAACAGAATCCTATCGAACCTTTTGCGAGATGAAGTAGTAATTAGACTGGCTTCTTTGGATGCATTAGCTCGTCAGACGAATCTTGAGATTGAAGATCTAAGAGCGGTTTCTGATCGTCTGAATAATCCGAACCGTGCGGTTCAGCTTGCTGCTGTCAAAGTGCTTGAGGGGCGAAGTGAGCTATCCGGCATGGACGATACGCTATGCTCCCTTGTCAAGTTTCTGAGGGTCGGGCCTTTGGATATCGATTCGGAAATACGGCTGATAGTGGAGAGAATCTTGCGATGTCAGGAGTTCCTACCCGTAAGAGTAATGGAACTTATGGTATGCTGTTTTAACGATGAGACTACGAGAAAAGCAGTGCGCCAAAAGCCACTATTTATCCCTGGAGGGTTCTCAGATGTTATGCCGCCATTCCCAGAAGAAGCACTCGATAAAGTCATCTTGTATCTTCGATCTGAACATTGGAAGATCCGACGAGGGGCGCTATTGTTGTTCGACGGTCAATTGAAGCTTTCTGAGACAGTGTTAAGAGCAATTATTGAGTGCCTTGTGGACGATTACGAGCCCATACGTCGACAAGCGATGAAAACCTTGGAAAGTCACCGATCTGATTTAAATGAACGACTGTACTCGGCTATAGACAAACATCTGGATATCGAAGATGGAACGAAGAGAGACTTGGTGTTCCATACCGTGTACAGAACGGCCGGTTGTGCGGAGGCTGTGCTGCAAAGCATTGACAAAGCTCTACATGATAAAGATAATGTCATACGACTCAATGCTCTTACATATTGGATCCAGCACCCAGAAATTCCCGGCAGACTTCATGAGGCTGTGGCAGCCTGCTGTGAGGCCCTAACACACCAACACCCCAAAGGAAGGCATGACATGATTAAGATGCTTTCTCGCGAGACCAAGAGATTCTTCCCTGACACGAGGATTCTTTATGCTCTTGCAGAATTTCTTAACGATGAAGACGTGAATATCCGGCGAGATACAATCAGTTATCTATCACGACATCCGAACGTACCTCCCGAAATAGCGGGCCGGATAGCATCCAAGATATCAGCGTTCCCGGATGACATTTTCCAGTACACATCGTCAATGACCATTCTACTTCAACACAGCGACGCTTATGGAGCGACGTTGGCTAGAGCGAAAGTGGATGAACAGCTCAAGTTTCTGCTCGAGAGGTCTGATACGATGCATATTGCGTGGTATACGAGAAATGGGCAGAGCATGATTGAGACGGGAAGTGGTGTCATATATAAAGAGTTGGAGAATCCGAGGGCTTTTGCCAATGCGGTTGACAAGGCGAGGAAGAAGGCGGAGATGCCTGATGTTGTGGCGAGAGTCCCCTGGCAGTGGATGGGGTTTGAGTGGTGACTTTGATCAAGGGGAGAGGATCCCCAAAATAAACTCATCAAAGAGTCCCCTAAGCTTAGGCTAACTTACCTAAACATTTTGTCGCTTAGGATCGAGGTCCTAAGATTTCTTGCCTCTCGTGGAGGATCTCCACAAAGGTTTCATGGGTCATTCTGAGATTAGCGAGGCGTTTTGGTGATATTGGAGGCTTGATATGTCACACCCGATGGATTACCCATGCATTTGATGGATTATGGATTCTACATACATTTCATTTTTATGTTATTTACTTAAAGCGTGGGCTTCATATTAACACAAACTTCTCTTCAAATTTATCCCGCATTATATATCATTTTCTCTTACTATCACTATCGTAGGTATAATTTTGGAATCTGATTCTGTGCTTAGCCCCAGGATCATGGTGCTGCGCCCATGCACTCAGCCCTGTCGGGCCTTGCAGGATATCCACAGCTCTTACTGGCTGTTTAACGACGCCGGAGCACGGGTATATGCTGACATTCTGGTTCCCTCCGTACAAGCATCAACCTTAATAACTCGAGCTCGCTCATGAAACTTTATGGGATCATACTAAACTCATATGATTTGACGCAGAATGGCATCCAATATTAAAATATGTTTTGTTGAGCGCAAGGACGCTATTCAGGTCCACGACCACTGTCCGGAACGGGCCTATGTTGAGTTGCAGGTTCCGCAAGATGCCAAGAGAGTTACTGCAGTTACGTTCGGGGGAATATCTCGAGACCAAGGTATGGCATCCGTTGCTGTTCTTGATGTATCAGTATCTGACTATATAAAAAGGGTGGGCGGACAGATCAGAAGCAGTTTCGTTCACCTGGTGGGACGCTTCAGTAAAGCGCCCAGAAGGACGTGGAGATCTGCGAACAATCACTGTCCTTAATAATCGTCTGGCAAACGATGAACCTCAGGATTGGTCCGATCGATGGACTGTCTTTCATGGGCCGAGGCGAAGACTCTGGATTGAAGCACTTCGACCAGGCGATATTATTCAATTGATTCCTCGAGCCATGTATATGGCTTGGGTGAACATCATTGATGAGGGAAGGATCAAGATTGAATACGAACCTAAAGAACTGGAGGAAGAGCTTCAAGCGCTACAACTTACTTCAAATGCTTCGTATTATGCTGGAGCATTAGATGTTGAGAGGCAGAATATTCGACTTCTTCACGTTGAGCCAGGAACTTTTGACGATCCGATCAGATGTTCTTTTCGCTTGGCAAGCCTGAAGGAAGTCGAGTCCAAAGGGATCGGCTTCCACGCCTTATCGTACTGCTGGGGAGATCCCACCGAGCGAGAGGAAATCTTCTTATCGAAAGAAGGTGACTTCGACAATGGAAAAGAAGGGATGCCTTTTAGTATTGGAAAGTCTGCTGCCCAGGCTCTTCGTCGGTTAAGGCTCGAGAGTGAAACCCTCGTTATCTGGATCGATGCTGTGTGCATCAACCAAGATGATCTCGAAGAGAGAGCCCAACAGGTTACGCTCATGAGTCAGATTTACTCCTTGGCTTCCATCGTTCACATCTGGCTCGGTGAGGATAATCACGGTATCGAAGCTTGCTTGAAGCTTATTCGAGATATTTGCAACTCGAACTCCGGGCTATGCCCAGGCGGTGAGCAATGTTCATGTCTTGGGACAGCCCACTCGACTCCTCTTGAAGAGATTAGGGCGTATGAGAAGAGCAGAAAGGATGAGGGAAAGGCTATCTCATTCAAGGGGATGTGGGAGGTTTTCGACATTCATTTGAAGACTTGGACAAGGGAGATCATCGATCTTGCAGGCTGGTATGGAAACACCCAACTCTCATTCCTCATGAGCACTCTCTACGAAAACCCATGGTTTACGCGAGTATGGGTTATCCAAGAAGCTCTATCAGCAAAGCAACCTCTCATCCACTGCTCTGGAGAGCAAGTCCCCTGGGAAGAAGTGGTGCAAGTCAGCAATTGGCTTGAAAGTCCTGGATACTCCGGTCAAAGCCCACATATTGCCTCACAGCAGATTTCCATGGCGGCTATTTGGAAGACTTTAAAGCCGAAGGGGAGAACAACAGAGGTACCGACAACTCCCATTGAAGCACAGGATACGAATGAGTTGTCGAGTATTCTGGAAGTGTTTCTTTCAGGTCTGGATCTCAAGGCGACTGATCCTCGAGATAAGCTGTTTGCTGTGCTCACCTTTGCGAATGAGACGCATGATACTACGAGGTTGGATGACTTGATTCGACCTAACTACGACAAGTCGAAAGAGAGAGTATTCGCTGACTTTACGCGCTGGTGGATCCGGGAGCACAACTCAGTGGCTATTTTATCGTCTATCCATTGCCAGCCATCACGCACTTGGGTGAAGATTCTGAGACCCGACGCCCAGGACCCAGTAACGACCCGACCAACTTGGTCTGTCGACAGTAAAGGAAGCTCGAGACGGACTCAGGCCAATTTGCATGCTCGATTCAAGTTCAGAGCAGCAGGTGATACAAAACTAGATCTTGAGCTTCTCAAGACAAACGATCCTCTTGTTCTTCGACTCTCGGGACTTCATATTACTGAGATCAAGAGCATCAGCCACGCACCTATCGAGTATATGTATCCATACCAAGGGTCAAACGGAACCCAAAGCGAATTATCCCAAGTTTTCGACAAGATATTCGATCCTTGTGCTCTATCACCATTCTGGTCAAGCAAACATAGCGCAGATGACTTCAAAACGGAAAACAATGAGACATGCAACATGAAGTACCTCGACCACATGCGTTCTCATTGGAACTACGTTGCGCGAGAACCTCTTGAGGTATTAAAACCCAGCGCCGATAAAGAGCTGAAACACTACAAGACGAATAAACTTCCGACATGCATGGAACCTTGTTTCTTCGTTACGACTTCGGGTTTGTTTGGATTATGCCCTTGGCGTTCGAAGGAGGGAGATGTGATTGTGTTGCTTGATGGAGGAAATGTGCCATATTTGCTGCGACCTGTTGGTGAGCAGAAGTTTGAGTTGGTTGGAGAGTGTTTTGTTCAGGGGATTATGCATGGGGAGATTTTGAAGGGTTTGGATAAGCTTGGAAATGGGACTGGGAAGAGACAGGTTTTTAGTATTGTTTGAGGATTTATTTGTAGTAAGCAAACTTATTTCAAGGGGAACTGATACCTGCACCACCCCCGGTGCATTTATCAATTTTTGAAGGTAACCGCACCACCCGGTGCAGCCCTTATATAAGCCGGATATATGTAAGTGATATCCCTCTATTATCTTCAATAGGGCTGTTAGAGTAATAATATATATACTCAGAAATTCCTCTTTTTATTCTCTATCGATTGGTATATACCATTTACTTGTTGCCCTACTCTAGCTATAGTTTTTAGTAAGTGTTCTGACTGTTATAATACAGCTGTTGTGCTTAACTATTGTGAATTGCCTCCTTTTGAATGGCATTTAAGCCACTATTGAGATTATAACCTTACTCCAGTTGAGTGATTATGGCCTGTTTAATATGTTTGTTTTCAGCTTCCCCGAAGTTGAGATAGGCATTGATCTCCTCTGTAGTCCAGTCCCTCCTTCCTTGGCCTCTTTCTAGCGCCAATTAAGTACCTATTTCCTTCCAGCCAAGAGCATATTTAATAGCTGCCTTAGTGTATTTAGCATGCAGGCCTTTGGCCTTCCTGTATGCCTTATTATTATTCAGTCCGAAGGACTT